>CAJRAC010000010.1:7500-21500 GCA_907164795.1 Hemaris fuciformis
ACCTAACCTAACCTAACCTAACCTAACCTAACCTAACCTAACCTAACCTAACCTAACCTCACCTAACCTAACCTCACCTAACCTACCCTAACCTAACCTAACCTAACCTAACCTAACCTAACCTAACCTAACCTAACCTAACCTAACCTAACCTAACCTAACCTAACCTAACCTAACCTAACCTAACCTAACCTAACCTAACCTAACCTAACCTAACCTAACCTAACCTAACCTAACCTAACCTAACCTAACCTAACCTACTAACCTAACCTAACCTACCTAACCTAACCTAACCTAACCTAACCTAACCTAACCTAACCTAACCTAACCTAACCTAACCTAACCTAACCTAACCTAACCTAACCTAACCTAACCTAACCTAACCTAACCTAACCTAACCTAACCTAACCTAACCTAACCTAACCTAACCTAACCTAACCTAACCTAACCTAACCTAACCTAACCTACCTAACCTAACCTAACCTAACCTAACCTAACCTAACCTAACCTAACCTAACCTAACCTAACCTAACCTAACCTAACCTAACCTAACCTAACCTAACCTAACCTAACCTAACCTAACCTAACCTAACCTAACCTAACCTAACCTAACCTAACCTAACCTAACCTAACCTAACCTAACCTAACCTAACCTAACCTAACCTAACCTAACCTAACCTACCTAACCTAACCTAACCTACCTACCTAACCTAACCTACCTAACCTAACCTAACCTAACCTAACCTAACCTAACCTAACCTAACCTAACCTAACCTAACCTAACCTAACCTAACCTAACCTAACCTAACCTAACCTAACCTAACCTAACCTAACCTAACCTAACCTAACCTAACCTAACCTAACCTAACCTAACCTACCTAACCTAACCTAACCTAACCTAACCTAACCTAACCTAACCTAACCTAACCTAACCTAACCTAACCTAACCTAACCTAACCTAACCTAACCTAACCTAACCTAACCTAACCTAACCTAACCTAACCTAACCTAACCTAACCTAACCTAACCTAACCTAACCTAACCTAACCTAACCTAACCTAACCTAACCTAACCTAACCTAACCTAACCAGAGAGCAACCAATTGGATCTGGCAAAATTTTAAATTTTGGAATATATAAAGAAATATTGACAACTCTGACAGAACTATTATCTATATATTATTAATAATAAGTTTATTAGAAATAAGTTAGTATTAAGTTCCTATCAGTGTATGCTATCTTAAACCTATGTCCTAGAATATATAAGCCCCTGAGAACCTTGGAATTTTCCACTCACAGTCAATAGTAAACAACTTACGTCACACGCTCCGCCCACATCGAACGTTCTAGAACAAAGGCGGGCGGCGAGCGCTAATTGGACGGCTAGGATCTCTCGCCGTTAAAACAGTAATTGCGCCCACCAATCGGACACACGATAAATAGACATACAATTACAATCGAAGCTTCTGGAATAACAGACTCCGCCTTTAACTATTTATCGAAGTGGCTATTGGTGCCCCCAACTCCACCCCCAAAATTTAATTACAAACTCGAGTTAGTTAGAAACAACTCACGCCATACGTTTTAGTATTTTGTAATATTTTAAAATATCAGCGAGTAAGAGGACTTAAAACCCAAGATCCATATCCTACCTGCCTAAATAAATATCTGAAATTTCCATTTTTAAAATAAACATCAACAGTATTTAAACTTAACCTGTAATAAAAACAGCTTATTTAATAAAACCTTCACTAAATCTAAATCGCAACACTTTACAAACACCTACCTAGGAACATTGTACATTAATCAGCAAATCATTTATATACACATACAGGAATCGAACCCGCACTACTGCACTACTGCGGAGAAACATAAAAACTTAACAATTCAAATAGTACGACGCAAAATTCCAAGAATTAATCACCGAGCGGCGTAAACAAGTGACGTCACGCGAACCGCGCCGCAGCGGCCGAGATATCGCCGAGTGACACATACACACATAACTAACAACTCGCTCGCGTAGAAACAGCCTACGTCACAAGCTCCACTCAAACTGATAAATATAAGATAACATATAGCCATTGTAATTATCAAAACAAATAGTATATACAAGTAATAAATACACATATATTAAAATAAAAATTTATTAATAACAAAATTAGTAAGCAACATAGTGTCTATAGAATTTAAATCATAATAAAATCATTATTAAAACAAGAATAATACAACAACATAGAAAATAAATCATTAAGAATAAATAGCATAAACATTAACTAAAATCGAACCCGCACCATTGATCTCGTTGTTACAAAGTACAGACAATTCATGTGAAGTAAAACACAATTCTAAGAACAAATTCCTAAGGAGCGATAACGTCTGACGTCACGCGAACCTCGCCGCATCGTCGCGATAACATTGAAAGGTGCGCGAGAGTTTAAAGGTATAATTTCAATAGTTTATAGATCATTAACAAACAATAATAAATTACGTTACTGCGCGTTCTTATCTTAATTAAGTTTTTTTGGAAAAAGATGGTTCATAAATCATACAATAGATTAAATCTTAAAACAATTACAGAAGTATAATTAATATAGTAAAATACATAGGGCTCATTCACCATAACGACATAACCAACGAAATACAATAGTATAAACTACCCCCTACCCCTAACCTCACCCCCCCTGACGTGAAGTCAGCAATTACTTGACCTAGGATACCCGAGTAAGGGCTCATTTTAAAGAACTTTTTAAAAGCAGTAATTTTACTCATACCGATTCATAAAATTGTAGAAAATAAAAATAAATAAAAAGTAAATTAAAAATTAAAAATCACAAAACAGATTAAGATAGCATAACATAGTTTATAAGACAAATCGCCGAGGCGCATTTTATTAACTAAGTGACTAATTGACCCACAGACCATATACATCTGTGGATTATATAACCACTTTACAATATATTGTATATAAACACATTTACCTGACTAATATTGATGTAAACACGTATCAAAATTGACGTCAGCCCTTGACCGGTGAACTGCTAGTCGGTACACCACATCTGCAAACAAAATAAACAAAAGCATTAATAAATAACATATATAATAATAGACATCAACTATCAAGTCACCAGTGTACTTTGAAGCTCGAGACAAAACTAGAGTGAGCCATATACACTCACGAGGTAACAAATCAACAGTCTGGTTCCCCTAACCAAAACAAAACAATAATGTTCCTACACAGAACCCCAGCCAAAGAAACAAACCCAAAAAATATAACACGACCTACAGAGGGAAGCCCCCCCGAAAACATAGTAAAAAATACTGTAGCTCAAGTACGTAAAAGTATAGAATTAAAAATGAACGACACTGAGGAACATAGAAAAACTACTAGTCCAATAAAATTAAAATCGAAAACAGCACAAACAGCGAAACAGTCTCCCCAACAATCATCAACAGGAACATTAAGTCGGACGGCAGAAGCTAAGGCATGCCTTATGAGGATCAAGTCGCAAATTAACAACAGTCGCAACTTGCGTACAGATATAAAAAATGATGTTATAGAAGCAACCGAAAAACTGTACAAACTGGTTAAGGAAGCCGAAGCGGAAGTCGGAAAACAGATCACAACAGGGGGAAATCAGGAAAATAGGCATAAAATAGACAATGTAGAAATATCCACAGAAAAACAGAAAGAAGAAAAGGATAAAATAGAACTAAAACAGATTTTTGAGGAGCACAGTAAAATGCTGAAAGAAAATAAAGAAGAAATGGAAAAACTACAAGAAATACTGACAAAGCACAGAGAAGAGCTGAAACAACAAGACAGGCCGCGTACATACGCAGAAGCAGCCCAACAAATAAGAAAACCCGGGGAGAGAGCTTTACACTCTGTAGTAGTCACGTCCGAAGATGAAACGGAGACAGGTGCACAACTATTTGATAAAATCAGAAAAACAATTAATGCAAGAGAAGAAGGACTGCAGATAGAAAGAATGAGAAAAGCAAAAGACAGAAAAATTATAATAGGGTGCAGGACGGAAGAAGAAATAGGAAGGGTGAAAAATAAACTAAATGAGGCTGGGAATCTTAATGTAGAACATATAGCTAATAGAGAGCCCCTTATCGTTATAAATGATGTGTTAAATTATAATACGGACGAAGAAATAATCAAGGCAATAAAAACACAGAATAAACATTTACTAACAAAAGAAGAAATGGAGAAAACAAAGATTACAGTAAAATATAGAAAGAGAGCACGAAACCCGCTCACTGCGCATGTAGTAATGCAAGTGTCCCCCCACCTGTGGAGAGCAGCTACAGAGGCAGGAGTGCTTCACATTGATGTGCAGAGGCTGAGAGTCTACGACCAATCACCTCTCATACAATGCTCACGTTGTCTGGGCTACGGACACGGAAAGAAATACTGCCGCGACCAGACAGATGTGTGCAGCCACTGCGGCGGAGCACACGTGAAAGCCGAATGCGCGGAATGGATGGCGCAAGCACCGCCAACGTGCTGCAACTGTATAAAGGCTGGTCACGGTAGAATAGATCACAACGCCTTTAGCACCGAATGCCCAGTGCGAAGAAAGTGGGATGCGATCGCCCGGTCCGCAGTAGCATATTGCTAAGGATGACCACGGGAACTCAGATCAGACCGCCTCCCCAAGGGGCGCAGTGTCGACCCTCGTCGCCCAATCAAATCTACAGCGCAAACATCTCGCGACGAAGGAATTTTTGCTGGAAGCGAAGACGAGGAGGGTCGACGTAGCGCTGCTCCAGGAGCCATATGTGGGAAGCCAAGGTAGAGTGAGAGACCACCGGGGGGTGAGGATCTTCCAGGGGATAAACGGGCAGGGGGCCGTTGTTAAGTCAGCCATTGCTGTGTTCAATGACGGCTGGACGGCGGCTCTCTGTCCGTCCCTAACCACGACCAACATCACAGTGGTGAAGATCCACACAGGAACCCGTAACTTAGTGGTCATCTCGTTCTACTTTGAGCCAGATAAACCCATCGGGCCATACCTGGACCACTTGGGGAAGGTGGTTGAAACACTGGGACCCAACGGAATCCTCATGGGGGGCGACACAAACGCGAGAAGCATATGGTGGGGTAGCGCGAGCACTGACACAAGGGGGGAAGACATGACAAGTATGCTCGGACAATGGGGATTCCAGATACTCAACGACGGCCATGCTCCAACATTCGAGACAGTTAGAGGAGGTAAGCTCCTCACCAGTCACATCGATATATCGGCCTGCACGGAGGACATCCTGGATCTGGTGAGTGACTGGAAGGTGGACGACACCATGGCGAGCTCGGATCACAACGCAATAACGTTCACCATCAAGAAAAGCAAAGAAAAGTACACACAAGTAAAATTAAAAACTACTAGAAAATATAACACAAAGAAAGCCAATTGGACACAATTTAAAGAAAAACTTGAAGAGTTAATGGAAAATAACAAATTAACAGACACAGAAATAAGAAATATTAGCAATAAAACAAAGTTAGAGGAAGTTATAAATAAATACATGGAAATAGTTACAGAGGCCAGCAAACATGCCATACCATTAATAAAAAACAAGAACAACATGAACTTACCGTGGTGGTCCGAGAAACTCGCCAAAATGAAGCAGGAAGTCGCCACCAGAAAAAGGAGGATCCGATGTGCAGCGCCGGTACGAAGAGCCAAGGTCGTCGGTGAGTACCTGGAATCAAAAGAAAAGTATGAGAGCGAAGCGAAGAGAGCCCAAATAGACAGCTGGAAGGAGTTCTGTGAGAAACAGACCAAAGAGACCATCTGGGACGGCGTCTACAGAATGATAGGGAAAGTGTCGGTGAAGAAGGAAGACATGCCACTGAATTACCAAGGACAAACCCTAAGTGCAGAGGAATCGGCAAAGCGCCTGGCAGAAGTCTTCTACCCAGAAGACGAGCGAGAAGAAGACAATGCAGAACACCGAGCAATTAGGGAAGCGGCTGACCGTATTAATGGAGGACAAGATGATGATCATCAGGACCCACCATTCACAGTACATGAAGTCCTAACGGCGGCAGAAAGCTTCAACCCAAAGAAAGCCCCTGGAGCAGATGGTCTGACTGCAGACATCTGTAAGCAAGCGATTCAGAAAAATCCGGAATTGTACCTGTCGCTGGCAAACAAGTGCCTTCAACTAGGCCACTTCCCGACCATCTGGAAGGAGGCCACGGTCGTAGTCCTCCGGAAGCCCGGGAAGGAGGATTACACAGACGCTAAATCGTATAGACCGATCGGCCTGTTGCCAGTGATGGGGAAGATTCTGGAGAAAATTGTAGTGGGGAGAGTGAAGTGGCATCTGCTCCCTAGGATGAGTACCCGACAGTTTGGCTTTATGCCACAAAGGGGTACCGAGGACTCCCTCTATACCCTTGTAAATTACATCCGAGACAGATTAAAAGAGAGGACTATTGTCACAGCCATCTCCTTGGATATAGAGGGGGCCTTCGATAGCGCCTGGTGGCCAGCTATTAGAGTCAGACTGTCGGAGGAAGAATGTCCGAAAAACCTGAGACGGGTAGTGGATAGCTACTTCGAGAGCCGCAGTGTCAGGGTTCGCTTCGCCGGGAGAGAGCACTTAAGAGGGACCACAAAGGGATGCGTACAAGGATCCATTGGTGGTCCCATCTTCTGGAACCTGCTCCTCGACCCACTACTCAAGGAGCTTGACCGGAGGGGTGTATACTGCCAGGCCTTTGCCGACGACATCATCCTGGTCTTCGCTGGAGAAACAGCAGAAATTCAGCGTCGAGCTAACGAAACCCTCTCCTATGTGCGGGACTGGGGAGTAAGGAATAAATTGAAATTTGCGCCTCACAAAACAAAAGCAATGGTCATAACACGGAGACTAAAGTACGACTCCCCAATCCTGCGTATGGGAGGGACCGACATCGACCTGACCAACGAGCTCAAGGTGTTGGGGCTTATAATTGATAATAAGCTCACCTTCAATAGGCACGTAGCGGAAGTATCCAAGAAGGCCATTGGATTCTACAAGCGTCTCAGTAGAGCAGCTAAAGTACACTGGGGCTTAAATCCAGAAATTATCAGGACTCTGTACAACGCAGTGGTGGAACCGACGATGCTGTACGCCGCAAGTGTATGGGCACCTGCCGCGAGAAAGAAGTGTGTGCGGAAACAGCTCGACGCGGTACAGCGTGGTTTTGTGCAGAGGATGATAAAGGCCTACAGGACCGTATCCCTAAACTCGGCCCTGCTGCTCGCCGGAGTGCTCCCTCTGGACATAAGGGTCAGAGAAGCAGCTTTGCTGTTCGAGACAAAGAAGGGGCATTCCGAGGGTGTAGTAGGGGATCGGGGGATGGAACGTCCTGTGGCCTTTGCAAACATGGATCATCCAGCTCAGCGAAAGCGTTGGGAGTACAGATGCCTGATAGACGGTGCAGAACTCGGAGGCCACATCCGTGAATGCCCTAGCATATTCACGGATGGGAGTAAGATCGAAGGCAAGGTCGGAGCGGCGCTCTCCATTTGGGAGGGAACCGCCGAGGTCAAAACTAAAAAACTGAAACTAGAGTCGTACTGCACCGTCTACCAGGCGGAACTACTAGCGCTCCTGAACGCCACTGAGGAGGTGCTGAAGGGTAGGGCTGCTTCATATAACATATTCTGTGACGCCAGATCCGCCCTTGATGCTGTCGCCAGTGGTGATTCTCTCCACCCATTAGCGTTCAAAATAATAAAGAATCTAGAAACCATAACGGAACGCAACCAAAAAATTACACTTTTTTGGATTAAAGCGCATATTGGGCTGGAGGGGAACGAAAGGGCGGATGCACTGGCAAAGGAAGCAGCCCAAACCCTAAAATGTAAACCGCACTACGATCTGTGCCCGGTCTCATTTGTCAAGAGAACTATCCGACAAGAGTCTATTGAGGAATGGGACTTGCGCTACAAAACCGAAGGCACGGCATCGGTAACAAAGCTCTTCTTTCCCAATGCAAAAAACTCCTACAGTGTGATCAGAAAGATAGAGATAGACTTCACACTTACGCAGATCCTCACGGGGCATGGCGGTCTCTCTGAATATCTGCACCGCTTCAGATGTAAGGAGAGCCCGGCGTGTATTTGTGACCCTGCAAAAGCAGAGAGTATTGTACATGTGTTAGTAGAATGTCCAGTGCATGCAAAAGATAGATTTATTACTGAACAGAAAATAGATTTAAATATAGAAGTAGAGAACTTACAAATAATTGTAGCAGATAAGAAAATTAGAAATAAGTTTATCGAGTATTGTAAAAAAGTAATTAAAACAGTAATAAGTAGAAATAAGCATTGAAAAGTTACTAAAATATATAATAAAATAGTATATGTTATTAGTAACAATATATGTAAGAATGTAATAAGAATAAGATAAACATATAATATATATAATGTAGACAAATTAAGCTGTAAGAAAAAACAAGGTTATAGTAAAATAAATGGATAGGAAACATAGGAAGTTAGTAAAATAAGCTAGATAAGTGGATTGTATTAGAATAAGATGAAATACTGTAGTAGTTAGTAATAAAATATAAATAAAAGTAAAACAAATTAAAGTAGGCCATAAGTAGGATCTCCTTAAGGAGCAGAATAGAAAGAGGGTCAGATAAAATTAAATATGAACTAGATGTAGAAAGACTCTGACTAATGTTAGGGGAAACAGTAAAGCCCTGTGATGACGGGTGCTTTTACAAAACTAACCTAACCTAACCTAACCTAACCTAACCTAACCTAACCTAACCTAACCTAACCTAACCTAACCTAACCTAACCTAACCTAACCTAACCTAACCTAACCTAACCTAACCTAACCTAACCTAACCTAACCTAACCTAACCTAACCTAACCTAACCTAACCTAACCTAACCTAACCTAACCTAACCTAACCTAACCTAACCTAACCTAACCTAACCTAACCTAACCTAACCTAACCTAACCTAACCTAACCTAACCTAACCTAACCTAACCTAACCTAACCTAACCTAACCTAACCTAACCTAACCTAACCTAACCTAACCTAACCTAACCTAACCTAACCTAACCTAACCTAACCTAACCTAACCTAACCTAACCTAACCTAACCTAACCTAACCTAACCTAACCTAACCTAACCTAACCTAACCTAACCTAACCTAACCTAACCTAACCTAACCTAACCTAACCTAACCTAACCTAACCTAACCTAACCTAACCTAACCTAACCTAACCTAACCTAACCTAACCTAACCTAACCTAACCTAACCTAACCTAACCTAACCTAACCTAACCTAACCTAACCTAACCTAACCTAACCTAACCTAACCTAACCTAACCTAACCTAACCTAACCTAACCTAACCTAACCTAACCTAACCTAACCTAACCTAACCTAACCTAACCTAACCTAACCTAACCTAACCTAACCTAACCTAACCTAACCTAACCTAACCTAACCTAACCTAACCTAACCTAACCTAACCTAACCTAACCTAACCTAACCTAACCTAACCTAACCTAACCTAACCTAACCTAACCTAACCTAACCTAACCTAACCTAACCTAACCTAACCTAACCTAACCTAACCTAACCTAACCTAACCTAACCTAACCTAACCTAACCTAACCTAACCTAACCTAACCTAACCTAACCTAACCTAACCTAACCTAACCTAACCTAACCTAACCTAACCTAACCTAACCTAACCTAACCTAACCTAACCTAACCTAACCTAACCTAACCTAACCTAACCTAACCTAACCTAACCTAACCTAACCTAACCTAACCTAACCTAACCTAACCTAACCTAACCTAACCTAACCTAACCTAACCTAACCTAACCTAACCTAACCTAACCTAACCTAACCTAACCTAACCTAACCTAACCTAACCTAACCTAACCTAACCTAACCTAACCTAACCTAACCTAACCTAACCTAACCTAACCTAACCTAACCTAACCTAACCTAACCTAACCTAACCTAACCTAACCTAACCTAACCTAACCTAACCTAACCTAACCTAACCTAACCTAACCTAACCTAACCTAACCTAACCTAACCTAACCTAACCTAACCTAACCTAACCTAACCTAACCTAACCTAACCTAACCTAACCTAACCTAACCTAACCTAACCTAACCTAACCTAACCTAACCTAACCTAACCTAACCTAACCTAACCTAACCTAACCTAACCTAACCTAACCTAACCTAACCTAACCTAACCTAACCTAACCTAACCTAACCTAACCTAACCTAACCTAACCTAACCTAACCTAACCTAATCTAACCTAACCTAACCTAACCTAACCTAACCTAACCTAACCTAACCTAACCTAACCTAACCTAACCTAACCTAACCTAACCTAACCTAACCTAACCTAACCTAACCTAACCTAACCTAACCTAACCTAACCTAACCTAACCTAACCTAACCTAACCTAACCTAACCTAACCTAACCTAACCTAACCTAACCTAACCTAACCTAACCTAACCTAACCTAACCTAACCTAACCTAACCTAACCTAACCTAACCTAACCTAACCTAACCTAACCTAACCTAACCTAACCTAACCTAACCTAACCTAACCTAACCTAACCTAACCTAACCTAACCTAACCTAACCTAACCTAACCTAACCTAACCTAACCTAACCTAACCTAACCTAACCTAACCTAACCTAACCTAACCTAACCTAACCTAACCTAACCTAACCTAACCTAACCTAACCTAACCTAACCTAACCTAACCTAACCTAACCTAACCTAACCTAACCTAACCTAACCTAACCTAACCTAACCTAACCTAACCTAACCTAACCTAACCTAACCTAACCTAACCTAACCTAACCTAACCTAACCTAACCTAACCTAACCTAACCTAACCTAACCTAACCTAACCTAACCTAACCTAACCTAACCTAACCTAACCTAACCTAACCTAACCTAACCTAACCTAACCTAACCTAACCTAACCTAACCTAACCTAACCTAACCTAACCTAACCTAACCTAACCTAACCTAACCTAACCTAACCTAACCTAACCTAACCTAACCTAATCTAACCTAACCTAACCTAACCTAACCTAACCTAACCTAACCTAACCTAACCTAACCTAACCTAACCTAACCTAACCTAACCTAACCTAACCTAACCTAACCTAACCTAACCTAACCTAACCTAACCTAACCTAACCTAACCTAACCTAACCTAACCTAACCTAACCTAACCTAACCTAACCTAACCTAACCTAACCTAACCTAACCTAACCTAACCTAACCTAACCTAACCTAACCTAACCTAACCTAACCTAACCTAACCTAACCTAACCTAACCTAACCTAACCTAACCTAACCTAACCTAACCTAACCTAACCTAACCTAACCTAACCTAACCTAACCTAACCTAACCTAACCTAACCTAACCTAACCTAACCTAACCTAACCTAACCTAACCTAACCTAACCTAACCTAACCTAACCTAACCTAACCTAACCTAACCTAACCTAACCTAACCTAACCTAACCTAACCTAACCTAACCTAACCTAACCTAACCTAACCTAACCTAACCTAACCTAACCTAACCTAACCTAACCTAACCTAACCTAACCTAACCTAACCTAACCTAACCTAACCTAACCTAACCTAACCTAACCTAACCTAACCTAACCTAACCTAACCTAACCTAACCTAACCTAACCTAACCTAACCTAACCTAACCTAACCTAACCTAACCTAACCTAACCTAACCTAACCTAACCTAACCTAACCTAACCTAACCTAACCTAACCTAACCTAACCTAACCTAACCTAACCTAACCTAACCTAACCTAACCTAACCTAACCTAACCTAACCTAACCTAACCTAACCTAACCTAACCTAACCTAACCTAACCTAACCTAACCTAACCTAACCTAACCTAACCTAACCTAACCTAACCTAACCTAACCTAACCTAATCTAACCTAACCTAACCTAACCTAACCTAACCTAACCTAACCTAACCTAACCTAACCTAACCTAACCTAACCTAACCTAACCTAACCTAACCTAACCTAACCTAACCTAACCTAACCTAACCTAACCTAACCTAACCTAACCTAACCTAACCTAACCTAACCTAACCTAACCTAACCTAACCTAACCTAACCTAACCTAACCTAACCTAACCTAACCTAACCTAACCTAACCTAACCTAACCTAACCTAACCTAACCTAACCTAACCTAACCTAACCTAACCTAACCTAACCTAACCTAACCTAACCTAACCTAACCTAACCTAACCTAACCTAACCTAACCTAACCTAACCTAACCTAACCTAACCTAACCTAACCTAACCTAACCTAACCTAACCTAACCTAACCTAACCTAACCTAACCTAACCTAACCTAACCTAACCTAACCTAACCTAACCTAACCTAACCTAACCTAACCTAACCTAACCTAACCTAACCTAACCTAACCTAACCTAACCTAACCTAACCTAACCTAACCTAACCTAACCTAACCTAACCTAACCTAACCTAACCTAACCTAACCTAACCTAACCTAACCTAACCTAACCTAACCTAACCTAACCTAACCTAACCTAACCTAACCTAACCTAACCTAACCTAACCTAACCTAACCTAACCTAACCTAACCTAACCTAACCTAACCTAACCTAACCTAACCTAACCTAACCTAACCTAACCTAACCTAACCTAACCTAACCTAACCTAACCTAACCTAACCTAACCTAACCTAACCTAACCTAACCTAACCTAACCTAACCTAACCTAACCTAACCTAACCTAACCTAACCTAACCTAACCTAACCTAACCTAACCTAACCTAACCTAACCTAACCTAACCTAACCTAACCTAACCTAACCTAACCTAACCTAACCTAACCTAACCTAACCTAACCTAACCTAACCTAACCTAACCTAACCTAACCTAACCTAACCTAACCTAACCTAACCTAACCTAACCTAACCTAACCTAACCTAACCTAACCTAACCTAACCTAACCTAACCTAACCTAACCTAACCTAACCTAACCTAACCTAACCTAACCTAACCTAACCTAACCTAACCTAACCTAACCTAACCTAACCTAACCTAACCTAACCTAACCTAACCTAACCTAACCTAACCTAACCTAACCTAACCTAACCTAACCTAACCTAACCTAACCTAACCTAACCTAACCTAACCTAACCTAACCTAACCTAACCTAACCTAACCTAACCTAACCTAACCTAACCTAACCTAACCTAACCTAACCTAACCTAACCTAACCTAACCTAACCTAACCTAACCTAACCTAACCTAACCTAACCTAACCTAACCTAACCTAACCTAACCTAACCTAACCTAACCTAACCTAACCTAACCTAACCTAACCTAACCTAACCTAACCTAACCTAACCTAACCTAACCTAACCTAACCTAACCTAACCTAACCTAACCTAACCTAACCTAACCTAACCTAACCTAACCTAACCTAACCTAACCTAACCTAACCTAACCTAACCTAACCTAACCTAACCTAACCTAACCTAACCTAACCTAACCTAACCTAACCTAACCTAACCTAACCTAACCTAACCTAACCTAACCTAACCTAACCTAACCTAACCTAACCTAACCTAACCTAACCTAACCTAACCTAACCTAACCTAACCTAACCTAACCTAACCTAACCTAACCTAACCTAACCTAACCTAACCTAACCTAACCTAACCTAATCTAACCTAACCTAACCTAACCTAACCTAACCTAACCTAACCTAACCTAACCTAACCTAACCTAACCTAACCTAACCTAACCTAACCTAACCTAACCTAACCTAACCTAACCTAACCTAACCTAACCTAACCTAACCTAACCTAACCTAACCTAACCTAACCTAACCTAACCTAACCTAACCTAACCTAACCTAACCTAACCTAACCTAACCTAACCTAACCTAACCTAACCTAACCTAACCTAACCTAACCTA
>CAJRAC010000012.1:10000-18491 GCA_907164795.1 Hemaris fuciformis
AGGACCTGGGTGAGGTAGAAACTGGGTTCGGTCACCTTCCATAGCCTGCGGATGTCTCCGAGACCAGGGAATAGTGACCGCTGTGCGTTGGCCCTGTCGGCAGTACTGTAACGCGACTGCCAGGTGTCCAAGGAGGAGCTGCGCAATCGCGCTTTTATAAAGCTAATTGGGAAGTGGCTGTATTCAGGGGCTTTGTGTAAATTACAGGCAGCATTTGCTGCGCTGTCGGCGAGTTCGTTTCCAGCAATGCCAATGTGACCTCTTGACCCATGACAGTTGCAACCTCCCTACCTCCGATAGTCCCATAACACTTTATGTATTTGGGACACCAGGGGGTGGGTGTTGCTCCTGTTCTGAATTGCCATAATTGACGACAGTGAGTCGCTAAATATGGCAACGTCAGGGCATCTGTGGTCAAGAGCCCATTGGCACGCTCGAAGGATGGCTAAAAGCTCCGCCTGGAACACCGTGCAAACAGTCGTGCAACTTGTACTTTCTGGTGGTCGTGGTGCTCTTCCCGCCAGGGTCGAAGCACACGAAAGCGGCCCCCACCCTGTCGTCATCCTGCTTACTGCCGTCGGTGAATATCTGAATGGTGTTTGTGCGGACCGCTCCGTCGACTTCCTCCTGGTTGCAGGAGGTCATCAGCGGAAAAGAGATGCGGTCCGCAGGGTGTAATAGTTGATGTATGGGAGTGGGGAGTTCGAGGCGGATGTCTTCTGGGAGGAAGTTGGTGGTCCCGGAAAGTCGGGTGCTCTCAGCTTGATGTACCTCCCGGAATCCTAAGATCCAGGGGGGTGAACTGGGCTAGAGCGAGGGCGGCCGTGGTGGAGACTGTGCGGAAGGCCTTTAGGGCCTTGATTGGCAAATCCGCGTTGAACGCTCGCCAGCAGTTTGCGGGCGTACTTCTTCTCGACACACCCGCCCCCATACGCCCACGCGGCATATGTGACGATGGGCTCATCACGTGCTGGTAAATGGTGCGGATATTCTCGGTATGCATCCCCCAAGTGGGTTTTGCATACAAAGATAGTTTTTTAAATATCCGCTGAGCCTTGCCGATGACTTTGGAGCAGGTGGTCGCGGAAGGTCAGTCTCTCGTCCAAGACCACCCCTAGGAGCTTGATGTTCCTGGCGAAGGCGATCGGATGCCCGTCCATGGCAAGCCTTGCAGGCTTGGCCCCGGGAGTGAACGCGATGGCCTGGGTTTTGGCAGCCCCAAACGTGAGTTTGACGCTCCTCCCCCAGTCCGCGATCTCTCCCAGGACCGTGTTGGCGGTTTGCTCGAGTGTGCTCACGTCCCTGGCGGAAACAATGAGCAACACATCGTCCGCGTAAGCCTGCAAGCGACATCCAGGAGGCAGCGGCCGATCCAGGAGCTCGTCAAGAATTATGTTCCAGAGCACGGGTCCACAAGTGGATCCTTGTATGCACCCTTTGGACATACTCTTGGCGACCCTAGCCCCCGCATGGTCCAGAGTGACGCTACGATCAGTGATGTAGCTGAGGATGAGCCCAAAGATGTTGGTTGGGCACTCTGTCACTCTGAGCCGATGCAGAAGCGCGGGCCACCAAGCGTTGTCAAAGGCCGCTTTGATGTCCAGGGACACCGCAACGACCTGGTGCTTCTGTGCTCTGGCCCCCTCGACAAACTCCAGGGCGGCGCGTAGGGCAGCAGTGGTGTTGGTTTGCTCCCTGAAGCCAAACTGATGGTCGTTTGACTTGCCGCTCCTAGATGCCTTGTAGGTGACTCTTTTTATAAAGAGCCGCTCCAACAGCTTGCCAAAGACTGGCAGCAGACCGATAGGCCGGAACGCTCCCATGGTGGTGTAGTCCGACTTGCCGGGTTTGGGAATGATTTGACATAGGCCTCCTTCCACTGCCGCGGGGAAGTGCCCGAGGTTAGGCATCTGTTCATAACAGATGTCAGCAGCCCCGGGTACTGTTCGGCGAACTTCAGGCAAATGTCTGAGGTCAGACCGTCCAGTCCTGGAGCCTTTTTGGGGTTCATAGACCCCAAGTGCTCCAGCACCTCCTCGGCAGTGGAAGAGAGGATCCTCGGGAGTATCGGGAAGGGTGTTGGAGAGGTTTCTTAGGATGTGGTGGTTGGGTTCGGTGTCCGGGCCGTCGTCAGGGTAGAAGTGATGCAGCAGGGCTGCAGCAGTTTCTTCCCCTTCTTCGGTGAATCGGTCACCGACCTTAAGTGTGACAGGAGGGCGTCTAGGTGTGGTGTCTTTGAGGAGTCTGTTAGTGAGCGACCACACGTTCTCCCTGGTCTGGAGCTCGCAGAACTCCCTAAAGTTTTTGGTGGAGGCTGCCTTGATCTCCTGAGCGTAGAGGGCCTTAGTGGCTCTAAATTCCTCGACCAGGGAGTCCGGCGGGCCGCCCGTGCCTGGTGGCTGTGTGTAGGCGACGGTGTAGCTGGATGACTTCTCGCTTCCGCGTCCCCAGTGCTTCGGTCCACCAGGGGGGTCGTATTTACCTCCGCCCTGCTTTACCGGCATGGAGTCGCGGCAAGCGGTGTGTATGTTGAGCGTGATCTCATCAATGAGGGCCTCGAGTTCCTCATGATTAAGGGGTGTGTATTTCCCTTTCCAGTATATCGGACTCGGCAAAGATGGTGTGTAGCGAGCCCGTAAAGCAACCCCAGTGAGCTTGTCGCTTTTGTACCGGAAGGTGGAGTTAGTGGTGTGGTGTGTGGTGTGCCCGGTGGCCCCGGTCACGACGCGAAACACTACGGCATTGTGTTGTGATGAAGTACCTAGTGTGAGGTCGACCCGCCAACCCCGAATGGCCTCTAAGATGTTAAGCGAGGCCATGGTGACGTCTATGATGGACGTACGAGTACGTCCATGCGTGACGGTTTCGAAGGTGGGAGTAGACCCGGTGTTGCAAATGTATAGGTCGTTGGCGAGGGCCAGCTCAGCAACCTCGAAACCGCGGGGATTAGCGACGGCGCTGCCCCAGTCAGGGTGCCAACCGTTAAAATCCCCGCCGAGAATTACAGGACTGCCCCTTACCGACCTGAGGAATGTGTCAATGTGGTGGAGTGTGTTGTCCTCGTCGTGGTTGGGCTCCACGTAGGCTGACGCTACGTAGTAGCGCCTATGTCCTAGGCTGAGCCCCACCACGCACAGGTTCGATGTGGAGTATTGTGTGTAACCTAGAGAAGGGAGGTCAGGCTTGACGAAAACGCAAGCCTTAACTCTTTCTCCGGTGCGAAACTGGTATATGTTCACCCCGGAGATGTGTTTTACCTCCGTGCCGGATCCAGTGTATGGTTCCGACACGAGGGCAACTTTGTATTCGCTGGCCACGAAAGAATCGATGAACTCCTGGAGACAGTTTCTGGAACGATCTAAATTACACTGTACGACCAGGAGTTCCGACTTAGAGTCCATAATCGACTTTGGTCGTTATCTTATCTTTCATGGCTATCAAGCGAGGGCAGTTTTGGGTGAAGTGGCCGAGTGAGACGCATTGAGACCGAGCTGAACCGGGTGTTATGTGCGAGACAGTTGTAGCACTTGGGAGCCCCCCTTCCTCTCCCTAGTGGGACAGCTGTCCGCTGTGTGGCTAGTGGCTCGGCAGAATGCGCAGGGTGAAGCGGTTGTTCTTACACTTATTGCGTGTGTGCCCGAACTGTAGGCAGCGGAAGCACTGCATAAATGGGAGAAGTCTTCAACGTGGACCCCTCTGGTGGTCCACGCAGACTCTGCCCGCCGCAGTGAGTCGCCGCCATACAACGGGGTGTACAAGTAGTACAGCATTGTACAACTTGGGGTTTCTGTTTGCACGCTGGAACCTCAACTTTAGGTCCCCCTCGTCCGTGTCTGATGGCGTGCCTCCGGGTTCTGGTTCCGGATGATCCTCGACCAGTTCCTCGGCCGGGACCTCCTTTGAGATACCTTTAATGATGATCATTGGCTTAAGGCGCCTTGCGGCTTCGGCACTCACCTGAGACGATCCGCGAAGGCCGCTGCAGGGTGTCGTCGCGCTGTTCGGTGTTTTCGAACTCCACCCTGAGTTTGCCGTTGGACACCGGCTGGACTCTGGCTGGAGCATATCTGATTTTTTAGACCGCCTTCTTGAAGGCCTCGACGGCTTCCTGTGGGTTCTTCACGGCCACCTTTGGGTGTATGATGGCCGGTCGGTTGGCAGGAGGCGCGGGGGCAGGTCTGGTGGTGGGGGTGCGAGCCTTCCCTTGTGACTGCCGAAGCGTACGACGGTCCGGCTGCAGCTTTTGTTGTGTTTGGGTTTGTTGATGGTGTGTTTTCTTGGAGCGCGTTCATGGCCGTGAGGTGCTTACTAAGCTCCTCACGAACGCACTCCATGATGTCGGACTTTAGGTCCCCTATTTGTCCGCTGATTGGGGTGGGTGGGCGGCGTGTTGGTCGGGGCTTCGGAGGGACGTTAGAGGCGTAGGAAACTTTGGGCGATCTGGGCAAGCTGCCTCCCGATCGCCTCAACCCGTTGCTTACTTTCGTGAAACTCCTTTCCCGGCTGCGTTGATAAGAATAGTGAGATGGAGGTGGTAGGTACTCCTGCAGGGTCTTTGAGTCCATAACGTGGTCTGCGCGTGCGTTGGTGGGAAGGTTTGTTGCCCCTTTCGGCCTGTGGCAGCGGTGGTAGCCTTGGTGTTTTTCTGCCGGGTGTTCTTGGTTTGAGTGGGTGGGGTGGTGGGGGTGGATTCTGCTGTCCCGCCGGATGCGGGGAGCTCCTCGGAGTCGTCCTCCATGTTGCCCGCTCCGGGGCCACTGCCACCCAGGAGTTGGGCAGTTGTTCGGCCTCTTGTCGTGGTCGTGAGAGATGGTTAGGTGCGCGTAGGATAGGGGGGAGTGCGCAAATTTAAGTGCCGGTGCGAGACCATCAGGCGCCCAAGTCCAAGGAGATGGGTGCTGGTTTCCTCGCTTCTGTGGTCGATCAGGGTCGGGATATTCACGGACGGTGGCAAAGGCCAGTCAGAGGCTGATGCTTTAAGATTTTTAAAATATATAGGATATATACTGAGATATGATCGAAAATATGTGCAGAAAAATTTTTCAAAATTTAATTTTCAAAAAATTTGTATCTCGGAGACCAGACGGGTCAGGGAGATGGGGTAAACGTTGATGGTAGTAGGTGGGAGCTGGGGTATATAATAGGAAAAAAGAAAGGGTGAAAAAGATGGTAACTGAAAAAGGCGATTTTCACCCCTACTCGATGTATGGTGGGGGGGCGAACCAAGTAATATTTAAAGAATATAATTATGCAAGGGTGAGGGGAGGGGAGGCCGGAGCTGAAGGCACTATAAAATTATGTATATATATATGGAATGGGTTATAGACAGAAAACCTCTGATTGGCCGAGGAATTCCGCAGGAATATCTGCCAACCCGGCGAACCGATTGCACCAAATTTGGCAGGGATGTTGGGGTGGATGAGGACTAACCGGAGGCACAAAAATGGGCGTTGGAGGCAGTCCAGGGGCCACCGCCGCCGAAGATCTAAGGTCTTTTTTGACACTTTCGCACACTAATCGGTTGTAAGAATGGGTCTTACTTGTGTCTGATCTTGTTGGTTGTGGTGCCTCCAGCTAGGGATGAGCTGGCGGTCCAGGGAGGCACCGAGAAACAGGGATCGCACCCAATCCCTGACCCTGTGCACTTCCCGAAAGTCGACGGGTTGATTTTCGCGAACTTTCACTGTCTATAACTTCGTAATTTATGGATGGAAAAATTTGAAATCGGTGGGCCTGTAGAGGGGGACGCACTGAACACGGTGAAATAATAAAAACTATATGTCACAGATCGTTTCAAGAGTTATTGATTAAAACTGTCAAAATTGCTAAAATGGCACTTATTTTGTCTGTTACGTGAAAACTGTTTATGGGAAAAATCCCAAACGTTTACAGCGATGGGCCGGGGAATTCCACACCGAACTGCACTTTAAAACTATATGGTCACAGATCGTTTCACTGAGATTTTAAGGAAAACTGTTGAATTTTTTGAAATTTGGGTTTTCGCTAATATTTTAATGGGGTTTTGTCCGATTTTAAAATTTTTGTGGCACAATGTAGCTGGTCACAGCGAGCAACTTTTGCTGTAATCACCACTAGTATTTTTACGCGAAATAACCCTATTTGTCGGATTTTTCGAGCGAGGAGCGGCTTATTAAAACCGATCCGACCGCCTCGGGCGTGGACTGGCGACTGGTTAGGTTAGGTTAGGTTAGGTTAGGTTAGGTTAGGTTAGGTTAGGTTAGGTTAGGTTAGTTAGGTTAGGTTAGGTTAGGTTAGGTTAGGTTAGGTTAGGTTAGGTTAGGTTAGGTTAGGTTAGGTTAGGTTAGGTTAGGTTAGGTTAGGTTAGGTTAGGTTAGGTTAGGTTAGGTTAGGTTAGGTTAGGTTAGGTTAGGTTAGGTTAGGTTAGGTTAGGTTAGGTTAGGTTAGGTTAGGTTAGGTTAGGTTAGGTTAGGTTAGGTTAGGTTAGGTTAGGTTAGGTTAGGTTAGGTTAGGTTAGGTTAGTTAGGTTAGGTTAGGTTAGGTTAGGTTAGGTTAGGTTAGGTTAGGTTAGGTTAGGTTAGGTTAGGTTAGGTTAGGTTAGGTTAGGTTAGGTTAGGTTAGGTTAGGTTAGGTTAGGTTAGGTTAGGTTAGGTTAGGTTAGGTTAGGTTAGGTTAGGTTAGGTTAGGTTAGGTTAGGTTAGGTTAGGTTAGGTTAGGTTAGGTTAGGTTAGGTTAGGTTAGGTTAGGTTAGGTTAGGTTAGGTTAGGTTAGGTTAGGTTAGGTTAGGTTAGGTTAGGTTAGGTTAGGTTAGGTTAGGTTAGGTTAGGTTAGGTTAGGTTAGGTTAGGTTAGGTTAGGTTAGGTTAGGTTAGGTTAGGTTAGGTTAGGTTAGGTTAGGTTAGGTTAGGTTAGGTTAGGTTAGGTTAGGTTAGGTTAGGTTAGGTTAGGTTAGGTTAGGTTAGGTTAGGTTAGGTTAGGTTAGGTTAGGTTAGGTTAGGTTAGGTTAGGTTAGGTTAGGTTAGGTTAGGTTAGGTTAGGTTAGGTTAGGTTAGGTTAGGTTAGGTTAGGTTAGGTTAGGTTAGGTTAGGTTAGGTTAGGTTAGGTTAGGTTAGGTTAGGTTAGGTTAGGTTAGGTTAGGTTAGGTTAGGTTAGGTTAGGTTAGGTTAGGTTAGGTTAGGTTAGGTTAGGTTAGGTTAGGTTAGGTTAGGTTAGGTTAGGTTAGGTTAGGTTAGGTTAGGTTAGGTTAGGTTAGGTTAGGTTAGGTTAGGTTAGGTTAGGTTAGGTTAGGTTAGGTTAGGTTAGGTTAGGTTAGGTTAGGTTAGGTTAGGTTAGGTTAGGTTAGGTTAGGTTAGGTTAGGTAGGTTAGGTTAGGTTAGGTTAGGTTAGGTTAGGTTAGGTTAGGTTAGGTTAGGTTAGGTTAGGTTAGGTTAGGTTAGGTTAGGTTAGGTTAGGTTAGGTTAGGTTAGGTTAGGTTAGGTTAGGTTAGGTTAGGTTAGGTTAGGTTAGGTTAGGTTAGGTTAGGTTAGGTTAGGTTAGGTTAGGTTAGGTTAGGTTAGGTTAGGTTAGGTTAGGTTAGGTTAGGTTAGGTTAGGTTAGGTTAGGTTAGGTTAGGTTAGGTTAGGTTAGGTTAGGTTAGGTTAGGTTAGGTTAGGTTAGGTTAGGTTAGGTTAGGTTAGGTTAGGTTAGGTTAGGTTAGGTTAGGTAGGTTAGGTTAGGTTAGGTTAGGTTAGGTTAGGTTAGGTTAGGTTAGGTTAGGTTAGGTTAGGTTAGGTTAGGTTAGGTTAGGTTAGGTTAGGTTAGGTTCGGTTAGGTTAGGTTAGGTTAGGTTAGGTTAGGTTAGGTTAGGTTAGGTTAGGTTAGGTTAGGTTAGGTTAGGTTAGGTTAGGTTAGGTTAGGTTAGGTTAGGTTAGGTTAGGTTAGGTTAGGTTAGGTTAGGTTAGGTTAGGTTAGGTTAGGTTAGGTTAGGTTAGGTTAGGTTAGGTTAGGTTAGGTTAGGTTAGGTTAGGTTAGGTTAGGTTAGGTTAGGTTAGGTTAGGTTAGGTTAGGTTAGGTTAGGTTAGGTTAGGTTAGGTTAGGTTAGGTTAGGTTAGGTTAGGTTAGGTTAGGTTAGGTTAGGTTAGGTTAGGTTAGGTTAGGTTAGGTTAGGTTAGGTTAGGTTAGGTTAGGTTAGGTTAGGTTAGGTTAGGTTAGGTTAGGTTAGGTTAGGTTAGGTTAGGTTAGGTTAGGTTAGGTTAGGTTAGTAGGTTAGGTTAGGTTAGGTTAGGTTAGGTTAGGTTAGGTTAGGTTAGGTTAGGTTAGGTTAGGTTAGGTTAGGTTAGTTAGGTTAGGTTAGGTTAGGTTAGGTTAGGTTAGGTTAGGTTAGGTTAGGTTAGGTTAGGTTAGGTTAGGTTAGGTTAGGTTAGGTTAGGTTAGGTTAGGTAGGTTAGGTTAGGTTAGGTTAGGTTAGGTTAGGTTAGGTTAGGTTAGGTTAGGTTAGGTTAGGTTAGGTTAGGTTAGGTTAGGTTAGGTTAGGT
>OU015461.1:0-15709 GCA_907164795.1 Hemaris fuciformis
ATTTAAATAGCTTATAATTTAGAGTATAATATTGAAGATATTAGGGAGATTTATTAATCTTTAAATATTTATTTATAAAAAAAAATTTTTTTATTTTTACAATGAAAATGTAATGTTTTATTAAACTATATAAATTAGAAATATTAATGGAATTTAACCACTAAAAATTAAGTTAGCAGCTTAATTTTAATCTTTATATTTCTTTAATTGGAATAAAAATTCAATTTTATCATTAACAGTGATATACCTCTATTTTGGTTTCAATTAATTTATAAATAAGGAGTATTTTAACTCTAATTTTTAAGTCGAAATTAAATGCAAATTTT
The DNA here is from genome assembly GCA_907164795.1 of Hemaris fuciformis. NCBI lineage: Eukaryota > Metazoa > Arthropoda > Insecta > Lepidoptera > Sphingidae > Hemaris > Hemaris fuciformis. Next base: position 327 of record OU015461.1, read on the forward strand.
TTTGCTTCTTATTATATTTATATTTATTAATAAATAATTAGTAATAAATTATTTTTATTTTTAAATTAAAAAAAAAACAATATAAGATAAATTGATTAAATTCAATATATTTTGATTGCAAATCAAATGTTTTAAAATAAACTATAATCCTAAATATTTTAGTTAGTTCAATTTAGTATATTTTGGTTTCATTCATGATATAGTCCAATTAATAAAATAACAATAAAAAAAAAACTAATTTTTATTCAATTAAATAAGTTTACTAATTTAAATGTTAAAATTATAGGAAAAATTAAAGCAATTTCTACATCAAAAATTAAAAAAATTACTGTAATTAAAAAAAAATGAAGTGAAAATGGAATTCGTGCTGAAGATTTTGGATCAAATCCACATTCAAATGGTGAGCATTTTTCTCGATCTATATAAGATTTTTTAGATAAAATAGTTGATAAGATTATTATCATGTTTGAAATAATAAAAATTATCATAAAAATAACTGATATTAAAATAATTATTTATATTAATAAAAATTAAACTTTTTGATTGGAAGTCAAATATACTAAATATATTATATAAATAGTTAATTTCCTCATCAATAGATTGAAATATATAAAAATAATCAAACAACATCTACAAAATGTCAATATCAAGCTGCTGCTTCAAATCCAAAATGATGATTTCTAGAGAAGTGTTTATTTAATTGTCGAAAAAAACAAATAAATAAAAATAAAGTTCCAATAATTACATGAAGACCATGAAATCCTGTTGCTATAAAAAATGTTGAACCATAAATTCTATCTGCAATTGAAAATGGTGCCTCTAAATATTCGTAAGCTTGTAAAATAGAAAAATAAATACCTAAAATAATAGTTAAGAATAAACTTTGAATTGTTTGAGAATAGTTATTTTCTATGAGAGCATGATGAGCTCAAGTAACTGTTACTCCTGATCTAATTAAAATAATAGTATTAAGTAAGGGGATTTGAAAGGGATTAAATGAGTAAATTCTTATAGGGGGTCATATTGCACCAATTTCAATATTAGGTGATAAACTTCTATGAAAAAATGCTCAAAAAAATGATACAAAAAAAAAAATTTCTGAAACAATAAATAAAATTATTCCTCATCGTAATCCTTTTGTAACTAAGATTGTATGTTTACCTTGAAATGTTCCTTCTCGACAAACATCTCGTCATCATTGATATATTGTTAAAATTGTGATAATATAACCTAAGATTAATAGATTTATATTAAAATCATGAAATCATTTAATTATTCCTGTAACTAATGTTAATACTCCAATAGCTCCAGTTAATGGTCAGGGTCTATAATCTACTAAATGATAGGGGTGATAATTAAAATTATTTTTCATTTAATTTACTTCTCTAGAGTATAAAGTAGTAAGAATAGCAATAACATATGATTGAATAATTGCTACTGCAGATTCTAAAATTAATAGTAAAATTTGAATTAAAATTAATAATATAATAAAAATATAAGATAAATTTGATCCAGTTCTTCTTAATAAAGTTATTAGTAGATGTCCTGCGATTATATTTGCTGTTAATCGAACAGCTAATGTTCCTGGTCGAATAATATTTCTAATTGTTTCAATTAATACTATAAATGGTATTAAAATTGATGGGGTTCCTTGTGGAATTATATGTGAAAATATGTGGTTGTAATTATTAATTCAACCATATAATATAAATCTTAATCATAAAGGTAAAGATAAAGATAATGTTAAATTTAAATGTCTTGTTCTAGTAAAAATGTATGGAAATAATCCTAAGAAGTTATTAAATAAAACAAAGGAGAATATTGAAATAAAAATAAAAGTAGATCCATTAAAATAATTATTTTTTAATAAATTTTTAAATTCATTATGAAGAGAATTTAAAATGAAATTTCAAATTATAAAGTGACGATTAGGGATTAATCAGAATGAGTATGGGATAAATAATAATCCTAATAGTGTTCTAATTCAATTAATTGGTAAATTAAATAAATTTGTTGATGGGTCAAAAATTGAAAATAAGTTTCTTATCATTTTCAATTTAAATTACTTTTATAAATATTGGGGGTTTTATTATTTTTATTATTTGAATTATTATAAATATAATAATTTAATACATTAAAAATAATAAAAATTATAATAAAAAAAGTAAGTGATAAAATTCAGTTGATTGGTATTATTTGTGGGATAAAAGAATATTACTATGTAATAATTTAAATTTGACATATTTATGTTATGAATTAACTAATTCTTTAATTTAGTATTTTTTTTCATTAGAAGTAATTGCTAATTTACTATAAAATGGTTTAAGAGACCAGTACTTGCTTTCAGTCATCTAATGAAGAATAATTATTAATTCAATTAATAAAATTTTTAATTGAAATTCTTTCAATAACAATTGGTATAAATCTATGATTAGCACCACAAATTTCAGAGCATTGTCCATAGAAAATTCCAGGTCGATTAATAAAAAAATTTGTTTGATTTAATCGACCTGGGTTAGCATCTACTTTTACACCTAAAGATGGGATAGTTCATGAATGAATAACATCTGTAGCGGTAACTATAATTCGAATTTGGTTATTTATTGGGAGAATAATTCGATTATCTACATCTAATAATCGAAAATTATTAGGGTTTAATTCATTAGATGGGATTATGTAAGAATCAAATTCAATATTATTAAAGTCAGAATATTCATAACTTCAATATCATTGATGTCCAATTGATTTTAATGTAATTAAAGGGTTATTTAATTCATCTAAAAGATATAATAATCGTAATGATGGTAGGGCAATAAAAATTAATGTAATAGCTGGTAAGATAGTTCAAATTATTTCAATTAATTGACCTTCTAATAAAAATCGATTAATATATTTATTAAAAAATAAATTTAATATTAAATATCCGACTAAAATAGTAATTATAATTAAAATAATTAAAGTATGATCATGAAAAAAAATAATTTGTTCTATTAAAGGTGATGCTCCATTTTGTAAATTAAGGTTAGATCAAGTTGCCATTTCTAAAAAAAGGATAAATCCTTTATAAATGGGGTTTAAATCCACTACATATAATCTGCCATATTAGAAATTTCTTAAAATTGGTAGTTCATTATAAGAATGTTCTGCAGGTGGAAGATTTTGATATCATTCAATTGATGATGGCATATTTAAAGCAAATAGTGAAATTCGTTGAGAAATTATTGATTCTCAAATAATAATTAAAATTATTATTACAGCTAATAGTGAGATATAAGAACCTAAAGATGAAATTAAATTTCATGAAATATATGAATCCGGATAATCAGAATATCGTCGAGGTATTCCTGCTAAACCTAAAAAGTGTTGTGGGAAAAAAGTTAAATTTACTCCTAAAAATATAATAAAAAATTGAATTTTTAGTAAATAAGGATTTAAAGCTAAACCTGTAAATAGGGGGTATCAATGAATGAATCCTCCTATAATAGCAAATACAGCTCCTATTGATAACACATAGTGAAAATGAGCTACAACATAGTAAGTATCGTGAAGTATAATGTCAATAGATGAATTTGCTAAAATTACACCTGTTAGTCCTCCAACTGTAAATAAAAATACAAATCCTAATCTTCATAAAATAGATGGACTATAGTTAATTTGAGTTCCATGAAGTGTAGCTAATCATCTAAAAATTTTAATTCCAGTTGGTACGGCAATAATTATTGTTGCTGAAGTAAAATATGCTCGTGTATCAATATCTATTCCAACTGTAAATATATGATGAGCTCATACAATAAATCCTAATAATCCAATTGCTATTATAGCATAAATCATTCCTAAACATCCAAATGTTTCTTTTTTTGTTCTTTCTTGGGAAATAATATGAGAAATTATCCCAAATCCTGGTAAAATAAGAATATAAACTTCAGGATGACCAAAAAATCAAAATAGATGTTGATATAAAATAGGGTCTCCTCCTCCAGCAGGATCAAAAAATGATGTGTTTAAATTTCGATCTGTAAGAAGTATGGTAATAGCTCCTGCTAATACTGGTAAAGATAATAATAATAAGAAAGCTGTAATTCCAACAGCTCATACAAATAAAGGTATTTGATCAAATGATAAATTATTAATTCGTATGTTAATAATTGTGGTAATAAAATTAATTGCTCCTAAGATTGAAGAAATTCCAGCCAAATGAAGTGAAAAAATTGCTAAATCTACTGATCTTCCTCTATGAGCAATATTGGCTGATAAAGGGGGGTAAACTGTTCATCCAGTACCAGCACCATTTTCAACAATACTTCTAGAAATAAGGAGGGTTAATGAGGGTGGAAGAAGTCAAAATCTTATATTATTTATTCGGGGGAATGCTATATCAGGTGCACCTAATATTAAAGGTACAAGTCAATTTCCAAATCCACCAATTATAATGGGTATAACTATGAAAAAAATTATAATAAATGCATGGGCTGTTACAATTGTATTATAAATTTGATCATCTCCAATTAAAGATCCAGGGTTACCTAATTCTGCTCGAATTAATAATCTTAATGAAGTTCCCACTATTCCTGCTCAAATTCCAAAAATAAAATATAAAGTACCAATATCTTTATGATTTGTGGAATAAAGTCATTTTCGCTAATAAAATGGCTGAGACTAAGCGATAAATTGTAAATTTATTTACGAGAATATAATTCTCTTTTGTTAAGTCTTATATTCAATAATGATATAAAATTGCAAATTTTAAGGGGTAAATTATTTACTAAGGCTTAAAGAATATATTTCTTTATAAATAATTTTGAAGATTATTAGTTTAATTTAACTTAAAACCTTGTTTAAATAAAAAAAAAAGTTCTAAAAATTATTCCTATAGTTGAAATTAATGAAAATAAATTAACAAATTTTAATAATTTATTTTTAAGATTAATTTTAAGTCATTTTATTTTAAAATAATTAAATATAAATGATGAGTAAATAATTCGGATATAAAAATAAATAGTAATTAATCTTCTTATTACTATAATAAATGTTAAAATAAAAAGTTTATTTGTTATTAGGGAATTAATTACAATTCATTTAGGTAAAAATCCTAAAAAAGGTGGTAAACCACCTAAAGATAAAAAATTAATAAATAAATTTAATTTAATAATAAAATTTATGTTATTAATAAATAATTGATTAATATAAAATATGTTTAATATATAAAATAAAAAAAATATAATTCTAATTATTAATGAATAAATAATAAAATAAAATATTCATAAATTTTCTCTAATTATTAAGGTAAAAATTATTCATCCTAAATTATTAATTGAAGAAAATGCTATTAATTTTCGTAAAGAAGTTTGATTTATTCCTCCAATAGCTCCAATTATTGTATTTATAATAATAATAAAATATAAAAATTGAAAATTTAAATAATAAGAAAGTAAAATTAAAGGGGTAATTTTTTGTCAGGTTATTAAAATAAAGTTATTAAATCATGATAATCCTTCAGAAATATTGGGGAATCAAAAATGGAATGGGGTAGATCCTATTTTTATTATTAATGATGAATTAATCATGATAGAGATAAAATTATTTATTTCAAAATTTTTTATAAAAATTATATTAATTAAAATTGTAAATAAAAAATTTATTGAGGCAATAGATTGTGTTAAAAAATATTTTAATGAAGCTTCTGATGATAATAAATTGTTGGAGTTGGAGATTAGGGGGATAAATCTTAATAAATTGATTTCTAATCCAATTCAACAACCAAATCAAGAGTTAGCAGAAATTGAAATTATAGTTCTAAAAAATAAGATAAATAAAAAAAATATTTTATTTGAATTAAATTTTAAAAAAATAAAAAATAATTACATTAAATTTGTAATAATTTAAAAATTAAAGTTTTATATTATAAAAATTATATTTTAGTGTATGATGCACTATAGTTTTTGATACTATTAGATTTAGTTTAATTCTAAAAAATATAATAAAGGTAGAAATCTACTTAATTTATCCTATCAGAATAATCCTTTAATCAGGCACTTTATTAAAATTTAAAAAAAAGGATATCCTTTATATTTGAGGTATGAGCCCAAAAGCTTATTTTAGCTTATTTTTAATTTATATTTATATGAAATTTTATTAGAAATGGTAAAAAAAATTAAATATATATTTATATTTATATTTATATATATATATATTTATATTTATATTAAAAATTTAATATATTAATATATATATATATATATAAATTATAAATAAATTAATATTAATTAATTAAATATAATATAATTTATTAAATTATAAAAATTTATATAGCAATTTTGTATTTATAATTAATATTATGAAGAAAAAAAAAAAGAAATTATTTAAAATTTATTAATTTATATTAAATATTTTAATATAAAAAAAAAAAAAAAAAAATTCTATGTGTAAAATTTAATATATAAATAAAATTTTATAGTTTGAAAAATTTATTTTAAATTTATTTTACATATAAATTTTAGTGTTATATATTAATTATTTAAATAATATTTAATTTAATCAAGTAGTAATTAATTTTAAAAATTTAAGAAATTAAGATTTAGTAATATTTAAATTAATAACTAATTTTGTGCCAGCAGTTGCGGTTATACAAATATTAATTTAAATTTTTTTTAGTTATTTAATAAATAAATTTAAAATAAATAAATTAAATTTAAGATTATTAAGTGAAATTTTAATTTTATAAAAATTTATGATTTAATTATGATTTAATAAATTTTATTAAAAACTAGGATTAGATACCCTATTATTAAAAATTTAAATTAATGATACTAAAATAGTAAGTAATTATTTATTGAAACTTAAATAATTTGGCGGTATTTTAGTTTATTTAGAGGAATCTGTTTAATAATTGATAATCCACGAATAAATTTACTTAATTTAAAATTTTGTATATCGTTGTTAAAAAAATATTTTTTTTAAAAAATAATATTTAAAAATTTAAAAAAAAAATTAAATCAGATCAAGATGCAGATTATAATTAAGAATATAATGGATTACAATAAATTTATTTAAATTGGATTTTATTATGTAATGATTAAATGAAATTGGATTTAAATGTAATTTTATTTAAATTGATAAAATGATTGACTATTAAAATATGTACATATTGCCCGTCGCTTTCATTTATAAATTGGAATAAGTCGTAACAAAGTAGAGGTACTGGAAAGTGTTTCTAGAAAGACAAATTAGAGCTTGAAAAAGTATTTCATTTACATTGAAAAGATATTATAATTATTAATTAATTTGAGGGGTAAAATTAAAAACAAATAACAATAAAAAAAAAACTTTTAAATAAAAATATTAGGGGGTTATAGTATTTTTAATGGAAAAAATTTATTTATTTATAGTGAATTAGTATTGTGGGGGATATTTGAAATAATAATGAAAATAAATTAATTGAAAAGTAGATTTAATTTATTGTATCTTGTGTATCAGAGTTTATTAAAAATTTTTTATTAATTTATATTTCTCGAATTTAAAAGAGTTAGTTAATTAAAAAATTTATTGTTTCATAAATATTTTAAATAATTAATTAGAAATGAAATGTTATTCGTTTTTAAATATATCTAGTTATTTTAGAAAAAAATTTAATTTTAATAAAATTTTTACAATAAATTAATTAATTAATTTATTGTAAAAATTTATTTAATATTTTAAGGGATAAGCTTTAATTTAAATTTTTATAATTTAAATTAATTTATTTGAAAATTTTATAATTTATATTGTTAATAAATTTTATTTTATTATAAATAATTTCAATTAATTTAAAATTTAATTTAAAATTTAATTTTTTATGAAATAATAATTTAAAATTTTATAAAATTAGATATAATGATAAAATTAGTATATAATATTTTAATTAAAGTATAATTTTATGTTAAGTTATTTAAAAGGAATTCGACAAATATATATATTCACCTGTTTAACAAAAACATGTCTTTTTGATAATAATTTAAAGTCTAATCTGCCCACTGATTTAATTATTAAAGGGCTGCAGTATATTGACTGTACAAAGGTAGCATAATCATTAGTCTCTTAATTGGTGACTTGTATGAAAGATTGGATGAGATATAAATTGTCTCTTAAATATTAGATTGAATTTAATTTTTTAATTAAAAAGTTAAAATTATTTAAAAAGACGAGAAGACCCTATAGAGTTTTATATATATTTATATTTAATTTTTTTATTTATAGTTTATTTTAGATTTAATTTATATATTTTATTGGGGTGATAAAAAAATAAAATTAACTTTTTTTAAATTTAAACATAAATAGGTGAATTTTTTGATCCAATAATATTGATTATAAGAAAAAATTACCTTAGGGATAACAGCGTAATTTTTTTTTTTAGTTCAAATAAAAAAAAAAGTTTGCGACCTCGATGTTGGATTAAGATAAAATTTAAATGCAAAAGTTTAAAATTTTGATCTGTTCGATCATTAAAATCTTACATGATCTGAGTTCAAACCGGTGTAAGCCAGGTTGGTTTCTATCTTTTAATAATTTTAATATTTTAGTACGAAAGGATCAAATATTATAATTAAATTAATTTATTTGAATTTTATTAAATATTAATTAATTAATATATTTATTATGATGTATATATATATATATATACTATTTTGGCAGAAAAATGTGATGATTTTAGAGTTCATTAATATATAATTTATTATATATATAGTAAATGATAATGATTGATTTAATAATGATTTTAATTGGTTTATTAATTTTAATTTTGGGGGTTTTAATTGGGGTTGCTTATTTAACTTTATTGGAGCGTAAAGTTTTAGGTTATATTCAAATTCGAAAGGGTCCAAATAAAGTTGGTATTATTGGTATTTTTCAACCTTTTTCTGATGCTATTAAATTATTTACTAAAGAAATAATTTATCCTAATTTTTCTAATTATATAAGTTATTATTTTTCTCCTGTAGTTAGATTTATTTTGTCTTTAATGGTTTGATTATTAATTCCTTATTATTTTAATATAATTAGATTTAATTTAGGTTTATTATTTTTTTTATGTTGTACTAGAATAGGGGTTTATACTGTAATAATTGCTGGTTGATCTTCTAATTCTAATTATGCATTATTGGGTGGTTTACGTGCAGTAGCTCAAACAATTTCTTATGAAGTTAGAATAGCATTAATTTTAATATCTAGAATTATTATAATTATGAGATTTAATATATTAGAATTTTATAACTATCAAAAATTAATTTGAATAATGATTATAATAATACCTTTATCTTTAATATGAGTTTCTTCTATATTAGCTGAGACTAATCGTACACCATTTGATTTTGCTGAAGGTGAAAGAGAATTAGTTTCAGGGTTTAATATTGAATATAGAAGAGGTGGTTTTGCGTTAATTTTTTTAGCTGAGTATTCTAGAATTTTATTTATAAGATTTTTATTTGTGATTATTTATATGGGGGGTTATGATTTAAGAATTATATTTTATTTGAAGATAAGATTTATTTCTTTTTTATTTATTTGGGTTCGTGGTACTTTACCTCGTTATCGTTATGATAAGTTAATATATTTAGCTTGAAAAAGCTATTTACCTGTTTCATTAAATTTTTTATTATTTTTTTTAGGGTTAAAAATTTTTTTATAGTTTTTGATTATTTTTAGTATAAATTAATAGAATAGAAAATTCTTTCTTAAGTTTTCAAAACAAATGCTTATACAAGCTCATTAATTTTAATATAATTAGATTTAGTATTAGTTGAAAATTAAATTATCTCAATATTTTCTTAATAAAGGATTAATAATGAAATAGCTAAAATATAATACTGTTAAAATTTGTCCGGTAATAATAAAAGGATTTTCAACAGGTCGTGCTCCAATTCAAGTTAATAAAATAACTATAATAATAAAAAATCAAAATAAAATTTGATTTAGTGGATAAAATTGAATTCCTTGAATTTTTTTATTAAATGTTAAAGGTAGAATAATTAAAATTAAAATTGATATTACTAAAGCAATTACACCTCCTAATTTATTTGGGATTGATCGTAAAATTGCATAAGCAAATAAAAAATATCATTCAGGTTGAATGTGAATTGGTGTGACTAATGGGTTTGCAGGGATAAAATTATCTGGATCTCCTAGTAAATACGGATTAATTAAAGTTAATATAATTAAAAAGAAAATTAAAATAATAAATCCAATTAAATCTTTAAATGTAAAAAATGGATGAAAAGGGATTTTATCTAAATTTCTATTTACACCTAAAGGATTATTAGATCCTGTTTGATGTAAAAATAATAAGTGAATTATAGTTAATATTAAAATAATAAAAGGTAAAAGAAAATGAAATGTATAAAATCGAGTTAAGGTTGCATTATCAACTGCAAATCCTCCTCAAATTCAATTTACTAACATATTTCCTAAATATGGGATTGCAGATAATAAGTTAGTAATTACTGTTGCCCCTCAAAATGATATTTGTCCTCAAGGTAAAACATATCCTATAAATGCTGTTGCTATTAATATAAATAAAATAATAACTCCTATAAATCAAGTTATTTTTAAATTAAATGATTCATAATAAATTCCTCGTCCAATATGGATATAAATACAAATAAAAAAAAATGATGCTCCATTGGCATGAAGTGTTCGAATTATTCAACCATAATTGACATTTCGACAAATGTAATTTACTCTGTAAAAAGCTAATTCAATATTAGCTGTATAATATATAGTTAAAAATAATCCCGTTAAAATTTGAATTATTAAACATAAAGCAAGTAATGACCCAAAATTTCATCAAATTGAAATATTTGATGGACTTGGTAAATCAATTAATGAACCATTAATAATTTTTAAAATAGGGTGAGTTTTTCGAATGGGTTTAAATATATTTATCATTAGTTATAAGATATTCGTAATGGGCCATAAAAAATATTTGTAATTTTTACAACTGCAATTAATGTAATAAATAGGTAAATAATTAATAATATTATTAATATTGATGAATTATTATTATATAATTTATTTAAGTTTATTTTATTTTCATTATTAATAAATATATAATTAAGAAAATTATTTATTTCTGAATTATTATTTAAATTTATTCAGTTTAAATTTTTTATAAATATATATTGAAATATAATTAATATAAATATAGTAATTGTAAAAATAATTTTTATTTGATAAGATGAAGAAAATATTTCATTAGATGCAATTCTTGAAACATAAATAAATAATACTAGTAATCCCCCTAAAAAAGTTAAAAAAAGAATATATGAAAATCAATAAGTTTTAATTAATATTCCTGATAATAAACATGTTAATAATGTTTGCATTAAAATAAATATACCTATTGATAGTGGGTGATTTAAAAAGTATATTATTATTGTTAAAATAATTATAAATATAGATAAGATTATTTTTATCATTTATTTATATTTATATTTATATTTATATTTATATTTATATTTATATTATATTTATATTTATATTATATTTATATTTATATTTATATTTATATTTATATTTATATTTATATTTATATTTATATTATATTTATATTTATATTTATATTTATATTTATATTTATATTTATATTTATATTTATATTTATATTTATATTTATATTTATATTTATATTTATATTTATATTTATATATATATATATATATATATATAATAGTTTAATTAAATTCAATAAATAGTTTAATAAAAATAATAATTTTGGAGATTATAGATAAAGATAATTCTTTTTTTTTGAGTTTTTAAAGAAATTTCTTATTTTTGATTTACAAGACCAATGTTTTAATTAAAACTATAAAAACAAAAAAAAAATTAATTGTATATATATATATATATATATATATATATATATAATAAATATTAAATGATAATTATAAATATGTGAATTATTTTTATTATAATATTTTTTGTTGGTAATTTAATTTTTGTTTCTAAAAATAAACATTTAATGATTGTTTTATTAAGATTAGAATTTATTGTATTGAGAATTTTTTTTTTTTTTTTAGTATTTTTAATAATAATTGATTATGATATATATATATTAATGGTATTTTTAGTTTTTTCTGTTTGTGAGGGGTCTTTAGGTTTATCTATTTTAGTATCAATAATTCGAACTCACGGTAATGATTATTTTCAAAGATTTAATTTATTGTAAATGATAAAATTTTTGTTTTATATAATTTTTATAATTCCTTTATGTTTTATAGTTAAAATATTTTGAATGGTACAAATATTATTATTATTTATAATATTTATTTTTATATTACTATCAATAAACTTTATGTCTTATAATAATTTAAGATATATATATTCATGTGATATAATTTCTTATGGTTTAATTTTATTAAGAATTTGAATTTGTGCTTTAATAATTATATCTAGAGAAAATTTATTAAAAAATAATTATAATATTAATTTTTTTTTGTTAAATGTTATTTTATTATTAATTTTATTATATTTAACTTTTAGAGTAATAAGATTGTTTATATTTTATTTATTTTTTGAAGGTAGATTAATTCCTACTTTATTATTAATTGTTGGTTGAGGATATCAACCTGAACGAATTCAAGCTGGAATATATTTAATTTTTTATACTTTATTTGCATCTCTTCCTTTATTAATGGGTTTATTTTATATTTATGTAGAGATTAATAGAATAGTAATTTATTTTTTAAAATTTTATAATATAAATTTTATTTTATTATATTTCAGTATGGTGATAGCTTTTTTAGTTAAAATACCTATATATTTTGTTCATTTATGACTTCCTAAAGCTCATGTTGAAGCCCCTGTTTCTGGTTCAATAATTTTAGCGGGGATTATATTAAAATTAGGTGGTTATGGATTATTACGTATTTTAATTTTTTTACAAGAGATTAATTTAAAGTTAAATTATATTTGAGTTATTATTAGATTGTTAGGTGGGTTTTATGTTAGATTAAAATGTTTTTGTCAAATTGATATTAAATCTTTAATTGCTTATTCTTCTGTTTCTCATATAAGTATTGTGATTAGAGGGATTATAGTAATAAGATATTGAGGTTATTTTGGTTCTTATATTATAATAATTGGTCATGGATTATGTTCATCTGGTATATTTTGTCTTGCTAATATTAATTATGAACGAATACATAGTCGGAGATTATTTATTAATAAGGGGATAATAAATTTTATACCTTCAATAAGATTATGGTGATTTTTATTAATATCATCTAATATATCGGCTCCCCCCTCATTAAATTTATTAGGGGAAATTAGATTAATTAATAGATTAGTAGGATGATCTTGATTTTCAATATTAATATTAATATTAATTTCTTTTTTTAGTGCAGGTTATAGATTATATTTATATTCTTATACTCAACATGGTAAATTTTTTCAGGGAATTTATAGATTTTATAGAGGAGTTTCACGGGAATATTTATTATTAATATTACATTGATTACCTTTAAATATTATAATTTTAAAAATTGATTTTTTAACTATTATTTAAGAAAAAGGTAAAAATGATAGTTATTAAATTAACAATAATTAATTTATTTAAATAATTTAATAAAAATATTGATTTGTGGAATCAAAAATATGATATAAATAAACATCATTTTAAATTATTAATAAAAATATTTGTTTTTTGTTTTTTGTTTTTTTATTTTTTTTTAGAATAATAAATTTATTTTTTATATTATATTTTATTATAAATAATATAATTATTTTTTTTGAGTGGGAAATTATTTCTTTTAATTCTGTAAGAGTTGTAATATCTATTTTATTAGATTGAATGTCATTATTGTTTATAATATTTGTTTTAATAATTTCTTCTGTAGTAATTTATTATAGAAAAAGATATATAAGATCTGAAATAAATTTAATTCGTTTTATTATTTTAGTTTTATTATTTGTTTTATCAATAATTTTATTAATTATTAGTCCTAATATTATTAGAATTTTATTAGGTTGAGATGGTTTAGGTTTAGTTTCATATTGTTTAGTTATTTATTATCAAAATTTAAAATCATATAATGCTGGTATATTAACTGCTTTATCTAATCGTATTGGTGATGTTTTGATTTTAATAGTTATTTCTTGAATATTAAATTATGGGAGTTGAAATTATATTTATTATTTAGATTTTATAAAAAATGATTTAATTATAAATTTTATAGGGGTTATGATTATTATAGCTGCAATAACTAAAAGTGCTCAAATTCCTTTTAGTTCTTGATTACCTGCTGCTATAGCAGCTCCTACCCCTGTTTCTGCTTTAGTTCATTCTTCTACTTTAGTAACTGCTGGAGTTTATTTATTAATTCGTTTTAATATGTTAGTTATTAATACTTTTTTTATAAAAATTTTATTGTTATTAGGTATATTGACTATATTTATAGCTGGAATTTCTGCTAATTATGAGTTTGATTTAAAGAAAATTATTGCTTTATCTACTTTAAGACAATTAGGTTTAATAATGAGAATTTTAAGAATAGGATTTTCTGATTTAGCTTTTTATCACTTATTAACTCATGCTATATTTAAAGCTTTATTATTTATATGTGCTGGTGTTATTATTCATACAATAAATGACATTCAAGATATTCGTTATATAGGTGGAATTAGATTATATTTACCGTTAACATCTTTATGTTTAAATATTTCTAATTTAGCTTTATGTGGTATTCCTTTTTTAGCTGGATTTTATTCAAAGGATTTAATTTTAGAAATAGTGAGTTTTAGAAATTTAAATATATTTGTTTTTTTTTTTTATTATATTTCTACAGGTTTAACTGTATATTATACTTTTCGTTTATTAATATATTTAATAATTAGTGATTTAAATTTATTATCAGTTTATAATTTATATGATGAGGATTATATTATATTGAATAGAATATTTTTATTATTATTTATAAGAATTGTTAGAGGTAGATTATTAAGATGATTAATTTTTTATTATCCTTATTTAATCTATTTACCTTATAATTTAAAAATAATAGTTATTTATGTTAGATTATTAGGTGGTTTAATAGGTTATTTAATTAGAAATATAAATATTTATAGATTAAATAAATTTATTATAACTTATAATTTAAGAAGATTTTTATGTTTAATGTGGTTTATACCAACATTATCTACTTATGGTTTAAGATATTATTTTTTAAATTATGGTCAGAATTTATTAAAAATTGTTGATATAGGTTGAATGGAAATATATAGAGGTCAAGGAATAGTAAACATTATTAAAAAATATTCTGTTTTTTATAATATTTTTCAAATAAATAATTTAAAGATTTATTTATTTAGATTTATTTTATGAATAATAATGTGTATTTATATATTATTTTTTAATTTAT